>JAJAGQ010000025.1:0-30000 GCA_029783415.1 Anisodus acutangulus | reverse complement strand
CGGTACAAATCAAGGCTAACCTAGATCCCACAAAGGGTGTTGGTCGATTAAGACGCAGACGGTGGTCATGGAAGTCGAACCGCTAAGGAGTGTGTAACAACTCACCGCCGAATCAACTAGCCCCGAAATGGATGGCGCTAAGCCGCGACCTACACTACCGTCGGGGCAAGTGCCAGGCCCCGATGAGTAGGAGGGCGCGCGGTCGCCGCAAAACCTGGGCGTGAGCCCGGCGAGCGCCGCTTGCAGATCTTGGTGGTAGTAGCAAATACTCAAGTGAGAACTTTGAAGGTCAAGAGGGGGAAAGGTTCCATGTGAACAGCAGTTGGACATGGGTTAGTCGGTCCTAAGGGTCGGGAACCTCGACAGATAGCGCTGCTGCGCTGCATCCAAAGGGAATCGGGTTAAAATTCGAACCGGGACGTGGCGGTTGACGGCAACGTTAGGAAGTCCGAGACGCCGGGCGGAGCCTCGGAAGAGTTATCTTTCGCTTAACACCGCCCACTCGAAACGGCTCACCGGAGGTAGGGTCCAATGGCCGGAAGAGCACCGCGACGCCGCTGGTGTCCGGCAGGCGCCCCGCGCCCTTGAAAACCGGAGGACCGAGTGCCGCCCACGCCCGGCCGCATTCATAACCGCATCGTTCCAAGGTGAACAGCCTGGTCGATGGAACAATGTAGGCAAGGGAAGTCGGCAAAATGGATCCGTGAATCTCGGGAAAAGGATTGGCTCGAGGGTCGGGCTCGGGGTCCCAGCCCCAACCCGCTTGGCCGTTGTCGGCGGATCGCCGAGCCGCACCCGGGCGAGAGCGGTCGCCGCTCGGCCGGGGACGGATCGAACGGCTCTTCGGGGCCTTCCTGCGCCGAACAAACCGTAATCGGTACGACAAGGGGAATCCGACCGCTTAATTAAAACAAAGCATTGCGATGGTCCCGACGGATGTTTACGCAATGTGATTTCGCCTGTGCTCAATGTCAAAGTGAAGAAATTCAACCAAGCGCTGGTAAACGGCGCGAGTAACTATGACTCTGTTAAGGTAGCCAAATGCCTCCTCATCTAATTAGTGACGCCCATGAATGGATTAACGAGGTTCCCATCGTCCCTCGCCTACTATCCAAATAAACCACGCCCAAGGGAACGGGCTTGGCGTAATCACGGGGAAAGAAGACCTCGCTGAGCTTGACTCTAGTCCGACTTTGTGAAATGACTTGAGAGGTGTAGTATAAGTGGGAGCCGAAAGGCGAAAGTGAAATACCACTACTTTTAACGTTATTTTACTTATTCCGTGAATCGGAAGCGGCACGCCTCTCTTTGGACCTGCTTCGCCATGGGCCGATCCGGCGGAAGACATTGTCGTGGGGAGTTTGGTCAGCGGCACATCCGTTAAAAGATAACGCAGTGTCCTAAGATGAGCTCAACGAGAACGTAAATCTCGTGGAATGTGGCGGTAAAAGCTCGCTTGATTCTCGATTTCCAAGATTTAATACGAACCGTGAAAGCGTGGGCCTAACGATCCTTTAGACCTTCTAATTGCCAGAGGTGTCGTAAAAGTTACCACAGTGGATAATCGCTTGTGGCAGCCAAGCCGCTCATAGCGACGCTGCTTTTTGATCCTTCGATGTCCGCTCTTCCTATCATTGTGAAGCGTAATTCACCAAGTGTTGGATTGTTCACCCACCAATAGGGAACGTGAGTCGGGTTTAGACCGCCGTGAGACAAAGTTAGTTTTACCTCACCGATGACAAAGGTCGCAATAGTAATTCAACCTAGTACGAGGGAACCGCTGATTCACACAATTGGTCATCGCGCTTGGTTGAAAAGCCGCTGGCGCTGGTTACCGTAGGCCGGATTATGATCAACGCCTAAGTCGAATCCGGCTAGAAGCGACGATACGCCCGCCGTCCGCTTGTCGACTCGCAGAGGGGCCTCGCCCCAAGGGCACGTGGTCGCTGGCTCGGCCATCGCGCGGAAGAGTCGCGCCGACCGCTTTGAAGTACAATTTCCATCGAGCGCGGGTAGAATCCTTTGCGCATTTACTTAAATACGCGACGGGGTATTGTAAGCGGCAGAGTGGCCTTGCTGCCACGATCCGCTGAGATTCAGCCCTTTGTCGCTCCGATTCGTCCCTCCCCCTCCGATCCATTCAACTTCAAACTTTTTGAGAAATGAGGTTTATGCGGTGCTTCCTTGGGATACGCCGCTAAGTGTTGATGTCGGAAGAATCGCGTAGAGAAGGGTCGGTCATGTATTTTGTGTTAGGCCAAGGCCCGAGCCCGACGACCCATAGTGACATGTCACAAGTGGAGGTTTTCTTAGGTGTCGACTGCATGACTGACACATAGTGACATGCTATGCCCGGGGCGCTGCGAGATAGGCCGACCGACCTATGCCAACGGGCAGCGACATAGGCCGACATAGGCCGACGGACGACATAGGCCGACGGGCAGCGACATAGGCCGACGGGCAGCGACATAGGCCGACATAGGCCGACGGGCAGCGACATAGGCCGACGGACCTATGCCAACGGGCAGCGACATAGGCCGACATAGGCCGACATAGGCCGACATAGGCCAACATAGGCCGACGGGCAGCGACATAGGCCGACGGACCTATGCCAACGGGCAGCGACATAGGCCGACATAGGCCAACATAGGCCGACGTGGGATCTAATATAGTCAATGGGTTAAATGACATAGGCCGATTTGGCAATGACATTAGGCCGACATAAAGTCGATCTTGTGGGAGCTTACATAGGTCGACGGACTCGGTGCCAATCCGGGCAGCGATGACATAGTCGGTCACATAGGCCGATAGTCGACGGCCGACATAGGACTATTGATAGGCTCGATCGGACCACATAGGTACGACATAGCCGACGATCTACATAGGTCGGCTGATAGGCCGACGGATCTATATAGGCGACATAGGCCGACTTCGGGACGACATAGGCCGGTATACATAGGCCCATCGACCTGACGACATAGGCCGACGTCGTGACATAGGCCGGACACTAACATCCGACCCATGCTCGATACAGGGCCTAATGGACCTATGCCGACATAGGCAGCCATAGGGGTCGACATAGGCCGACGACGAATAGGGCCGACTCCGGTCGACATAGGTCGGTGACATAGGTCGATTACTTCGATCTATGCCAACCGGGCACGACATAGGGCCGGTTATGTACGACGATCGATATAGGCCGTAGGCTTTCCGGCAACGACATAGGCCGACATAGGGCCGACGGACGACATAGGCCCATTATTGTACGGCAAATGATTTACATAGGCCGCACATAGGACTCGATGCTAACGGGCAGCGACATAGGTTGGACAGTAGGGCCTGACGGATCTACAGTCCACACAGTCGATCATAGGTCGACCTGACCCATGCCTATTTTTGGAGCACATATGCCAACGGCATAGTCGACATAGGCCGATTACATAGGGCCTAATTATTAGGCCGACGGACTACATAGGGCCGACTGACATAGGTTTGCCCACATAGGCCGATTTTATTTACATAGGGCCTATATAGTAACACAAATGACGACATAGGATTCATTATAGCTTCATTGACTAGTCATTAAAATGATTTTACATACAGGCCTATTTACAGGGCTGATTTGACTACATAGGCCTTCCACATAGGCCGATATAGCCAATCCGGATTTACATAGGCTTATTATAGCTTCTTATTACAGGGTCGACCTGACGACATAGGGTCGATATAGGCCTGATTTGACTATTATTAGGGCTCGATATTACAGGCCGACATAGGTCGTATAGGTCCACATAGGCTATTGGACGACAGTCGACTGGACGACATAGGCCGATTTAGCCGACCTGATATAGGGTTTATTATAGGTCGATTTGACGACATATGCCGACACAGGGCAATGATATAGGTTTACAAGATAGGTCGACAGACTATTGACACATAGGTCGACGACCACATAGGCCGATTGACTATAGGTCGACCCGGACGACAGTCGATGATAGGCTCGATTTGACGATATAGGGCCGACATAGGCCGTAGCAGATTTGATATAGGCTATTATAGGCCGAGACGGACGATATAGGTCAAGGTAGTTAAATGGACTGGACGACATATGCTAACTGACGACATAGTCGACATAGGTTATAGGCCTATGCCAATCCGGCAATGACATAGGCCACATAGGTTTATTATAGGCCGACATAGGCCGGCATAGCCGACTTTACTCATGCCAACTTTAAGATAGCTTACATAGGTCAACATAAAGTCGGCAGTCGATCACGGATCTACATAGGCCGACGGCAATGACATAGGCCTACTGGACCTATGCCAATCCGGGCGTACGATATAGGTACGACATAGGCCGACGTGACGACATAGGTTTACTCGACGACATAGGTCAAGGCGACCTATGCCAATCCGGGCAGCGATATAGTTTACATAGGGCCGACATAGGCTCACTTTAGGCCGACATAGGTCGAATGGATCTATTAGCCACATAGGCCGACGGGCAGCTTACATAGTGTCGATTTGACCTATGCCAATCCGGCAGCCACATTAGGACGATATATCATAGTCGACCAACCATTAGGTCGACATAATGACATTAGTCGATCTGACTATTACAGGTCGGCTGATTTGGCAAAATATGAGGTCGTGACGGGCAGCGCATATAGGCCGAATATAGGGCCGACTGGGAGTTTAGGGCCGACATAGGTCGACGGACGACACGAATTTAATGACCTGACGGCATATCGACATAGGGGACCTATTACATAGGTCGACATAGGTCGACCTGACCTATTAACTGGCAGCCGAAGAGAATGGACATAGGCCGACATATAGGCTCTAATAGGATCGGTGCATAGGCCGGCTGACCTATGCCAATACGGCAATGACATAGGCCTATTATAGGCTTCATAGGTCGACTGACGATATAGGCCGACTTTGGACGCATGATAGGCCGACGGACCTATGCCAATCCGGGCAACGACATAGGCCTAATACAGGGTCGATTTCGACATAGGCCTATGACCCGGCGCCAATCCGGCAACATAGGTCGACATAGGCCGACATAGGCCTGTTACAGGATCTATAGGCCGACATAGGCCTAATTCATACATGGCTAGTCTAATGACGATACATAGGGCCTATTACAGGCGCCATCGGGATTTATTACATAGGGCCGACTTTGACTCCACATAGGCCGACCACGGACACATAGGCTTAGCTCGACGACATAGGCCGACTGGACTACAGGCCGATTTGATCTACATAGGTTTATTATAGCCGACGGATCTACATAGGCCGACATAGGCCGACGGACCATAGGGCTCCATACAGGCCCACATAGGCCGACTTGGGATCTACATAGGCCGATATTGATAGGCCTATTATAGGGCCGACGGACCTATGCCAACGGGCCTAGTTTACAGTCGACGGGCCGACATACCTACCGACCCATAGGCCGACGGACGACATAGGCCGACATTACAGGCCGACTGGACGAGCATATAGGGCCGATACATAGGCCGACTCGGACGACATAGGCCGATTTATTATTACCGACATAGTCGGCTATGCCAACGGGCAGGCCTATTATTAGGGCCGGTGATACTAGGCCGACCTATAGGCCGACTTCCGGGCAAATGACATAGGGCCGACATAGGCCGATCTGACTACATAGGCCGATTATAAGGCCGACGGACGCATATAGGCCTACAGGCCTACATAGTCGACTATTACAGGCCGACTGGACCATGCCAATCTGGCCGACTTTGAAGACAGCCCATTATGCCAACGGCAAAATGTATTATTAGGGCCGA
Source organism: Anisodus acutangulus (assembly GCA_029783415.1). Taxonomy (NCBI): domain Eukaryota; kingdom Viridiplantae; phylum Streptophyta; class Magnoliopsida; order Solanales; family Solanaceae; genus Anisodus; species Anisodus acutangulus. Next base: position 24,181 of record JAJAGQ010000025.1, on the reverse strand, counting down.
CATAGCCTGGGACGGCCGACGACATAGGGCCCACACAGGCCTATTACATAGGCCGACATAGTCGACGGATCTACATAAATGAAGACAGCTAATATTAGGCCACATTTGGATCTACATAGGCCTATTATACAGGCCGATTTTACCCGACCCATAGTGCACACATGACACATAGGTCGACTTTGGCCTATCTACATAGGCCGACATAGGCCTACCATTTACAGTCGACCTGACCCATGCCAATCCGGGCAATGATTATTAGGTCGACACATATTACGAAGAGGCTCGATTACAGGCCCATTATTAGGGCCGACATAGGCCGATTTGACTATTATTAGCTCTACACATAGTCGGATTTTGACTCCATAGGTCGACAACGGGCAAATGACGACATAGGCCGACATAGGTCGACTGACGACATAGCCCACATAGGCCGATTTGACGATTACATAGGTCGACATAGGCCGATTTGATCTACAATCCGGGCTTCTACATTAGGCCGACATAGGTCGATCTGACCATAGGCCCACATAGGGCTCGACGGACTATTATAGGTCGACATAGGCCGACGGACTCATGCCAACGTAGCATAGGTCGACATAGTCGACCTGACACATAGGCCGACATAGGCCGAATATAGGCCGACGGATGGTTTATAGGCTCTGACATAGGTCGATCACCGATATAAAAATGGCTATAGGCCGACGGACTGATCTATTAGGCCTAATATAGGCCGACGCCTGACGATAGGCCGCACATAGGCCGACTGGACGACATAAATGGGCCACATAGTGCTGCCGACCTGACCTATGCTAACAGGGTACGGCACATAGGGGCCGACTCCGGGACCGCACATATAGGCCGAATTGATAGGCTCTACCTGACCATAGGGCTTCGCATATAGGTCGACGGATCTACATAGGCCTATTAGGTCGATTTATAGGCCTCCATGCCACCCTGGCACGACACAGTTTATTAGGTCGACTGGTCGACATAGGCCGATTTCCGACGACATAGGCCGACATAGGGCAACATAGGCCGAGAGACGGACCTATAGCTCTAATATAGGGCGACTGGACGACATAGGGCCGACATATTATAGGTCCGTGACTGACGACATAGGTCGAAGGACCTATGCCAACTGGCACGACATAGGCCGACATAGGCCGACAGACGACATAGTCGATATAGGGTCGTGACGGACGACATCAGGCCGACATAGGCTGACGACATAGGACGACATAGGCCGACCCGGACTCATGCCAATCCGGGCAAATGGCTATTAAATTAGGCCGACATAGGTCAACATAGGGGCCGACATAGGCCGTGGCATAGGCCGACCTGACCTATGCCAATCCGGGCGCTTACATAGGCCGACATAGGGCCGGCATAGGCCGATATAGGCCGACGGACGACATATAGGCCGGGACATAGGCAATGATGACGATAGGTCAACACGGACCTATGCCAATCTGGCAAATGACATAGGTCGACATACAGGGCTTATTACGCAGGGCCTAATATATAGGCCGATCGGATCTACATAGGGGCCTATTGATAGGCCGATTTGACTATTACTAGGCCCACATAGCTTCTACCCACACAGGATCCGACATAGGGCCGACATAGGCCGATCTGACCTTATGCCAGTACGACTGACCCATGCCACATATTTATTATAGGGGCCGACATAGGCCTATTACAGGCCGATCGGATCTATTACAGCTCTATTATAGGTCGACGGACGACATAGGATCTATTACAGGCCGACGGATCTACATATATCGGCTGATAGGCCGACTTGACTACATAGGCCGACATAGGCCGATCGGATCTATAGGGCCGACATAGGTCGACTCCACGACATTAATAATTTACATCAGGCCGATTTCCGGGACGACATATAGGCCGACATAGGCCGACATCAGGCCATTACAGGACGATATAGGCCGATCTTGACCTATGCCAACGGGCAATGACATAGGCCGATACATAGGCCGGCACATAGGCCGACGGGATCTACATAGGCCGACATAGGCCGACGGATAATTATAGGCCGACATAGATAGCCGAATTGATCAGACGCCATATCCGGGCCGAAATGATAGGCCGACGGACGCACAATAGGCTCTATTACATAGGCCGACGATCTACAGTAGTCGACATAGCCGACGGACCTATGCCAATCCCGGGCAGCTTATTAGGCTTCGACATTATGAATGAGATAGGCCAACATAGGGCTTTCGACATAGTCGGCTAGTAGGCCGACTGACGCATATGAAATCGGCATAGGCCACCACGACATATGCCAGACAGGGCAGCCACATAGGCCGACATAGGCCTATTGACAGGCCGACCTGGATCTACATACAGGGCCTAACTACAGGCCTGCAGCTGACATAGGCTCAATGATCATGCCAACCTGACCCAATGACACAGGCCGACACAGTTTACCTTGCATTCATTACAGGCCGACGGACGACATAGGGCCGATTTGACCACATAGTTTAACACAGATCGACCATGCCACACTGGCAATGACATACATAGGCCGACTGCATAGGCTTATTATAGCTCGATTTAACGACATAGGCAGCCCATGGCAGCCTAATATGCAGGCCGACAGGCCCCATTACAGGTCACCTGACGACATAGGCCGACACATAGGCCGACTGGATCGACATAGTCGTATTATAGGCCGTATCGGACTCCACATACAGGCCTGACTTAGGGCCGGACGGACGCACATAGGGCCACATAGGCCGATAGTAATGACGGACCTACATAGGCTTGAGAGGCCGACGGACCATATGCCGATTACAGGGTCGACGCCTGACCACGCCAATCCAAGCATAGGCCAACATAGTCGGCCAGGCCAACATAGCCTATTACAGTGGTCGTTACAGCCGATCGACCCATGCGCCAATCCGGCAAATGACATAGCTTACGATATAAATGCATGGGTCGACCTGACGACATAGGCCGACCTGGGCACAATGATACACAGGCCGACCTGGACCTATGCCAACGGCAATGCCACATAGGCCGACACATATTATAGTCGATCGTAGGGCCGACATTACAGGCCGAAGGACCTATGCCAACTGGGCAAATGACACAGGCCCACATGGGCCGACATAGGCCTACCTGACATAGGGCCTATTATTACGACTACACAGTCGACTTTGACGCACATAGGTCGACTTTGACTCCATGCCAATCCGGGCACGATAGGGCCATTACAGGCCGACATAGGCCGACGTAGGCCGACATAGGTCAACGGACCTATGCCGACATAGGGCAATGACCCACATAGGTCGGCTACATAGGCCGATATAGGCCGTATCGGATCTACATAGGGGCCGATATAGGCCGATCGGGATCTACATAGGCCGACATAGGCCGACGGACGCACTGATAGGTCAATATAGGCCGACGACGATCTATAGGCAACACATAGGCCGATTTGACGACATAGGGCCGGCTATAGGCTTCTATCTGACCTATGCTAACGGGCAGCTGACATAGGCCACACATAGGCCGACATAGGCCGACATAGGCCGACATAGGTTTCATTATACAGGCCAGCATATAGGCCGACGGATTTGATCTACATAGGGCAGCGACATAGTCGACGGATCTACATAGGTCGACATAGTCATTATAGGCCGATTGACCTATGCCAATCCGTGGTGCAGCGACATAGGCTTATTATAGGCCGACATCAGCTTCGATATAGGTCGATTTGGACGATACAGGCCGACATAGCCGACTGGATCCACATAGGTTTAATTACATAGGCCGACTTTGACCTGATGCCACACAGGGCAATGACAGCTCCACTCCGACCCACACAGCCTCCATTAAGAAAATGCACCCTGACGGATCTACATATAGGCCTCTATTATAGGCCGCACGACGATACAGTCGACACAGGCCTGACTTATAGGCCAAATCCGGGACGATATTAGGCTCTATTATTATAATGGTTTGATCTTGCTACACAGACCCACGATTACATAGGCCGGCGTATAGGGCCAACATAGGCCGGCATAGCAGGCCTGATATAGGCCGGGTATTAGGCCGTACGGACCTATGCCATCCGGGCAATGACTACCGAGCATAGGCCGCATATAGGCTCTGATAGGCCGATGGACGGATATAGGCCACACACACAGGCCGACCCGAAGATAGGGCCGACACATAGGACGATCAGACCCACATAGGGCAAAATAGATATAGGCCGGTTATAGGGCCGATAGGTCGATTTGACTCCATAGGGCCGACATAGCCCACCACCTATTGACGATGATAGGCTCGATTGGACGACATAGGCTTTACATAGGGCCTTACTCATGACCATACTAGGGCCTAGCTTACATAGTCGGGATCTATTAGTCGATATAGTCGACCTGACTAGATAGATCTATTATAGGGTCGACTGACGATATAGGTTTAATATAGGCCGATTTGACTCTATTATAGGCTTCGACATAGGCCGTTATAGGCCCAATACAGGCCCACTATAGCTTCGTAATACAGGCCGGTGGCCTGACTGACTCATTACAGGCCGACTTACAGGGCCGACTCCGGATCCACATAGTCAAGATACAGGCCCATTTGCACTCACACACAGGGCCTAATACAGGCCCACCGACCACACAGGCCGACACAGCTCCACTCCGGGACCACATAGGCCGACATAGGCTCGAATGGACCTATGCCAACCGGCAAAATGCATTATTATACCCGATATAGGCCAACATAGCCATGAGAATGACATAGGTCGGTATAGGCCGACGACCTATGCGCCAACCGGCAATGGCATAGGCCGACATAGGTTTCGCACATAGTGCCGACGGGACGACATATAGGCCGACGGCAATGACATAGGCCGACGGACCTCATGCCAATCCGGCAGCCATATAGCCGACGATAGGCCGATTTAGGGCCTAAGATTATTAGGTCAAGCGACCTATGCCAACGGGCAGCGACATATTGTGCCGATATATCGGATATAGGCCGACGGGATCTATTATAGGCCTATTATGATCGGCGATAGGTCGACGGACATATAGGCCGTACGGACCTATGCCAATCCGGGCAAATCGACACAGGCCGACATAGGCCGATCGTAGGTCGACGGACGCACAGGCTCAAGATATCGTATTACCCATGCCAACCTGGCAATGACATAGCCTATTATTAGGCCTATTACAGGCCGACTTTGGACTCACACAGGGGCTCTATAGGCCGATTTTACTCCACATGCCTCGACGGACTTCATAGGCCGACATAGGCTCTAGGCCGATCTTGATCTACATAGGGCCTATTATATAGGCCGGCTACCCACTATAGGCAATATAGTCATTTGACGACTATAGGCCGACTATGGGCAAGTAAACAGACGGACCTATGCCAACATAGGCAATGACAGTGCCCATGATAGGTCGACATAGCTCTAATAGGCCTATTATTACCTAGGACCGGCGACATCCGGCACGACGGATCTACATAGGCCTACTTGACGACAGAAGCCGACGGACTACATAGGCCGATTATGAGCCGATCTGGACGACATAGGGCCGACATAGGCCGAATGACCTATACAATGACATAGGCCGATTTGACCACATAGGCCGATTACATAGGCCGACGGATCTACATACAGCCTTTATTAGTCGACGGACCTCGACTGCCAACGGAGCAAATGATATATAGGCCGACTATCTATTATAGGCCGACATAGCTCGACGGACTACATAGTCGAGAATAGGCCGACTTTGACTAATAGAGGGCCGACGGACGATCACATGAGTCGACTACAGGCTTACTGACGCATTATAGGCCGACATAGGCCGACTTTTTGACGACATAGGTCGACATAGGCCGACGGACCTACGCCAATATAGGCCGACGGCAATGACATAGGCCTCGACATAGGCCAACATAGGCCGCACATAGGTCGTATCGTGCAGGGCCGACATAGGTCAAGGACCTATGCCAACTGGCAAATGACATAGGCCCACATAGGCCTTTATTACAGTCGAATGGATCTACAGGCTCACGACTCATGCCTACATAGGTTTACTCGCACATAGGTCGAAGATGAGGGCCGACATAGGACTATGCTCAACTCCGGGCACACATAGTCACATAGGCCGTAATATAGGCCGACTTTGACTCATTAGCAGGCCTCCACATAGGCCGACTGACTCCGATCGACTAGGTCGGCATGGGTCACTGACTGACATAGGTCGACATAGGTCAAATGACCTATGCCAACCCGGCAGCTTAACATGACATAGGCTTATTATAGCCAGGCCTATTACAGGCCTACTCGACGACATAGCCCACATAGGCCACTATCACATAGGTTTCTAATACAGGTCGACGGATCTACATAGTGCCTACAAAAATGCACATTAGGCCTATTATAGCCAGCTCATGAAATGACTGACTACACAGGCTTCACACATAGGCCGACGCAGGATCTATTACACCCGACTCTCAGGGCCGATTTGACTACATAGGTCGAATATAGTCGGCTATAGGCCGTGGATTTTACCACATAGGCTCGACATAGAGCCGACGGACTTATGCTAATCTGGAGCAAAGCTTAAGATATAGGCCTATTATAGGCCAACATAGCTTCCACATAGTCGACATAGGCCGGCATAGGCCGACTCCACCTATGCCAATCGCGGGCAACACATAGCCCATTACAGGCCGACATAGGCCGCACATAGGGCCCAGCACACAGGCCGACCTGGACCACATAGCTTATTACAGGCCACTGACTGCACACAGTCGGACATAGGCCGATAGGCCTACCTGACCTCATGCCAACGTCCGGCAGCTTACATAGGCCGACATAGGCCGCATTTAGGGCCGACATAGGCCGACATTACAGGCCCACGGATTTAGGTCACAGGACCTATGCCAACAGGCGCGATCCACTAGTTTATTATAGGGCCGACATAGGCCATTTACCCACATAGGCCGATGGACGATAGGCCCATCGACTTCCACATAGGCCCACATAGGCAGCTTACAGCTTAATAGGTCGAAGACAGTTTGTAGGGCTCTATTATAGGTCAAGGACCTAGTGCTACACAGGGCCTCGCAGCGACATAGGCCGACATAGGCCTATTATAGGCCCACACAGGACGACATAGGCCGACATAGGCCACAGGCCGAATTTGATCTACATAGGCCGACATTACAGGCCGATGGACGATATAGGCGACATAGGCTTATCGACGATATAGGGCCGACACATTACAGGTTTACTGACCGACATAGGCCTACATAGGCCGATGGACTCCACATAGCCATTACAGGCGCCGATATGTTTCGGTTATAGGCCGGTTATAGGCCGACGGACGCATATAGGCCGAATCCGGTGAGCTTACGGACAGGACGGCATATAGGCCGGCGGCATAGGCCGACGGACGCATATAGGGCCGAGCATAGGCCGACGGATCTTATGCCTAACGGGCAATGATATGAGTTTATTATAGGGCCAACATAATGACATAGTCGACTAGGACCGATACTGACTATACCAATTCGGCCAGCGACATAGGGGCTTCATTATAGGCCCATTTACATAGGCCGATTTTGGATTTACATAGGGCCGATTTGAAAGAGCATAGGCTTACTGGACCTATGCCAATATAGGCACGACATAGGTCGACATAGGTTTACATAGGACGACATAGGGGCCGTATTTGACGACATAGGCCGACGGACCTATGCCAACGGGCAGCTATTATTAGGCCGGCTGATAGGGGCTTATTATAGCTGACGATCCATATAGGGGGCCTTATTATAGGCCGACACGGACGACATTGAGGCCGACATAGGCCGACTTGACGATATAGTCGATATAGGCCCCGGGACACGGACCTTATGCTAACGGGCAATGACATAGGCCGATTACTAGGCCAACATAGGCCGATAAATGGGACATAGTTTATTATAGGCCGACCCGGACCTCATGCCAACGGCAGCGGTTGACATAGGCCGACTATTACAGGGTTTATTATAGGCCGACGGACGATATAGGCTTCGACAGTAGCAATGACATAGGCCGACTTTAGACCTATGCTAATCCGGGCAAATGATATAGGCCGATGACAGATAGGCCCATCTCCAGACATACAGGCCCACTCGACCACACATGCCCAATCCTCGACCTGCCAACCACAGCCCCACATAGGCCTATTAGCTCTAGGCCTATTACATAGGCCCATCTGACTCTATTACAGGCCTAATACAGGCCCACTCGGATCTATTACAGGGCCGCACATTAGGTCGACGGGATCGTCACAGGCCGACGGACCCATAGGCTTCCAATCCGGGCAAATGACACAGGCCAACATAGGCCTAATACAGGCCCACTCCGACCACACAGCCCATTACAGGCCGACTGGGACTCCACATAGGGCCTATTATAGGTCGGGACTTCGGGACGACATTACAGGCCTTCCATTACAAATCTAATATAGGCCGACGGATCTACATGAGCTTCCACATAAATGCACTTATTACAGCTTCCATCTGACGACATAGGCCGACATAAGTCGACGGGACTTACATACGCCGACTTCAGGTCGACTCGAACGACATAGGCCGACATAGGCCGACGGACGAAATAGGCCGACATAGGCCGACGGACCTATGCCAACGGGCAGCGACATAGGCCGACATAGGCCGACGTAGGCCGACATAGGCCGACGGACCTATGGCAACGGGTCCGTGAATGTTATTTTCAATGGTTACAAGTCATTTGTGAATGCATTGGCATAGTCGGAGTACCTAAAACGCACGCTGGTGCAATCGCGCGGCAAGTTATGATTCTCTGGCATTGGCATGTCTACTCCTGTCATTTGGGTTTTTTTTTTTAAAGCATATATAAGGGGGGTAGAGGTGTTGAAGGCACTTCAAGGTGACTGTCGCCGGTTGAGGCCGCCAAAGGTGGCATGTCGGCGCAGTAGGGGGCACTTGTGGCATGCATGGCTCGTCTGCGTTACGCCACCGCGCCTCGAAAATCGCCGACGATGACTCATTGTGCGCCGGACTAGGCCGGTGTGCGCATCGCCGGGTTGGCCAGCCGGTTTTTGATGGGACAAGGCGGTGCTTTGTCGCGGTGGTGAGTTCTAGACGCCGCCTCGTGGCAAGCTCTAGGCGCCGGACGGACGGGCTAAGTCGACGACCCTTCGAGCGCCGAACGCCCGCCGCGGTGATGTCGCTGCGTGGTCACCTTGAGTGCCTTTCGACTCGCCGCTTCTAATCGGGCGGGCTATCGTGGTTCAGCGGGACTTGTTTTGGACTCTCAAGGTCAGATTGGCAGCGACGCTTGGCATATGATGCCGGGCGCCGAGGTCGGTGTTCTGCACGCGACGACAGAGCATTTGGACGCACGACACGCGGAGTGGTGAGGGGCGGCGTGGTTAGGTTGATCCTCGCCGCGGCAAATGACCTTCCCGCCCCGCTGCGCCATTTCGCCGTGGGCGAGCGCCGGCCGGGCTCGCCGGCGGGTTTCGTGGCCGCATACCGATGGCATTACGACGCATTTAACGGCCGCTTTTCGGCCTCGCGCCTGCGGCGCTGGCTGAACCATAGTCGCTCGCAGATCCCACGCCTTCGCTGCCCGCCGCGGCGATGGCGTGGGTCCGCGCGGTGGCGGTTCGGACTTCGGATTCGTAAACGCAGCGGGCACGGGTCACGACCTCCTATCCGCCTCGGACGGACGGACGACGCCCTTGAGAATGACGGTCGCGGCCGCTGCCGGACTTCTTCCGCGCTCGCCTGGGCCGGCCGGGTCATGTGCGCGCGGGCGCCGGGCGAGGGATGCTACCTGGTTGATTCTGCCAGTAGTCATATGCTTGTCTCAAAGATTAAGCCATGCATGTCTAAGTATAAGCAACTATACGGTGAAACTGCGAATGGCTCATTAAATCAGTTATCGTTTATTTGATAGTACCTTACTACATGGATAACCGTGGTAATTCTAGAGCTAATACATGCTAAAAACCTCGACTTCGGAAGGGGTGTATTTATTAGATAAAGGTCGACGCTGGCTCGCCCGCTGTCGCGATGATTCATGATAACTCGACGGATCGCACGCCATCGTGTCCGGCGACGCATCATTCAAATTTCTGCCCTATCAACTTTCGATGGTAGGATAGTGGCCTACCATGGTGGTGACGGGTGACGGAGAATTAGGGTTCGATTCCGGAGAGGGAGCCTGAGAAACGGCTACCACATCCAAGGAAGGCACCAGAGCGCCAAGAAATTACCCAATCCTCGACACTCGGAGGTAGTGACAATAAATAACAATACCGCTCATTGAGTCCGGTAATTGAATGAGTACAATCTAAATCCCTTAACGAGGATCCATCGAGGGCAAGTCCGTGCCGCAGCCGTAATTCCACCCAATAGCGATATTTAAGTTGTTGCGCTTAAAAAGCTCGTAGTTGGACTTTGGGATGGGCCGGCCGGTCCGCCTCGCGGTGCACCGATCGCCTCGCCCCTTCGCCGGCGAGCGCGCTCCTGGCCTTAATCGCCGGGTCGTACTCTCCTAAGGCCAAGTTACTTTGAAGAAATTAGAGTGCTCAAAGCAAGCCTACGCTCAGATACATTAGCATGGGATAACATTATAGGATTTCGGTCCTATTACGCTGGCCTTCGGATCGGAGTAATGATTAACAGGACAATGGGGCATTCAGATTTCATAGTCGAGGTGAAATTCTTGGATTTATGAAAGACGAACAATCGCGAAAGCATTTGCCAAGGATGTTTTCATTAATCAAGAACGAAAGTTGGGGCTCAAGACGATCGATACCGCCCTAGTCTCAACTATAAACGATGCCGACCAGTGGATCGGGCGGATGTTGCTTTTAGACTCACGCAAGACCTTATGAGAAATCAAAGTTTTTGGGTTCCGGGGGGAGTATGGTCGCAAGGCTGAAACTTAAAGGAATTGACGGAAGGGCACCATCAGAGTGGAGCTCGCGCTTAATTTGACTCAACACGGGAAACTTACCAGGTCCGCACATAGTAAGGATTGACAGATCGAGAGCTCTTTCTTGATTCTATGGGTGGTGGTGCATGGCCGTTCTTAGTTGGTGGAGCGATTTGTCCTGGTTAATTCCGTTAACTAACGAGACCTCACCGCTAACTAGCTATGCGGAGGTATCCCTCCGCGCCGCCTTCTTAGAGGGACTACGCCTTTAGGCCGCGAAGTTTGAGGCAATAACAGTGTCCGTGATGCCCTTAGATGTTCTCGGGTCGCACGCCGCTACAATCGATGTATTCAACGAAGTTTATAACCTTGGCCGATGTGCCCGGTAATCTTTGAAATTTCATCGTGATGGGATAGATCATTGCAATTGTTGGTCTTCAACGAGGAATTTTAGTAAGCGCGAGTCATCACCAAGGCTGACTACGCCCTCGCTTCTTTGTACACACCGCCCGCCGCTTCCTACCGATTGAATGATCCGTGAAATGTTCTGATCGCTGGCGACGTGGGCGGTTCACGCCCGCGACGCCGCGAGAAGTCCATTGAACCTTATCATTTAGAGGAAGGAGAAGTCAGAATAAGGTTTCCGTGAGGTGAACTCGCGAAGGATCATTGTCGAAACTCGCGCAGCTGGTAACGACCCGCGAACTCGCTTTCAAACACCGGGAGCCGCGCTGGGAGGGGTGCTCCGCGCCTCCGCGCCTCTCCTTCCGCTCGCCGCGCACAAGGCGGGTGACTAATCTAACCCCGGCGCGAAAGCGCCAAGGAATATCAATCGACAGCCGCCTCCCGCTTCGGCGCGCGCTACGGAGGACGCTGCTTCTTTTGAAACGAAACGACTTCTTGAACGGATATCTCGGCCTCGTGATCGATGAAGAACGAGCGAAATGCGATACTTGGTGTGAATTGCGTAATCCCGTGAACCATCGAAGTCTTTGAACGCAAGTTGCGCCCGGCCATTAGGCCGAGGGCACGCCTGGTCGGGCGCCACGCATCGCCGCTCAAGACGCCGCGCCGCTCGCGGGACGCGTGTCGCGGGCGGACATCGCCTCCCGTGAGCCCCGAGCTCGCGGGCCGCCTAAATGCGGGTCCACGCCGACGACGCCGCAAGAAATGGTGGTTGTGACCCAACTCGCGGCCGTAGCCCGTCCGCTGCTCGACTTCTGACCTCTTTGCGCTTCTTGCCCGACCGCGACCTGTGTCAAAGCGGATTACCCGCCGAAGTTTAAGCATATCAGCAAGCGGAGGAAAAGAAACTAACTAGGATTCCCTCAGTAGCGGCGAGCGAATCGAACAAATTTCAGCTTTTAGAATCGGGCGTCCGCCGTCCGAATTGTAGTCCGGAGAAGCGCCTCACGGGCGATCGCCCAAGTCCCCTGGAAGGGGGCGCCGGAGAGGGTGAGAGCTCACAGTTCGGACTCGCCGCACCACGCAGGCGCCGTTTCACGAAGTCGGGTTGTTTGGGAATGCAGCCCAAATCGGGCGGTGAATTCCGCCCAAGGCTAAATACGGGCGAGACCGATAGCAATAACAAGTACCGCGAGGGAAAGATGAAAAGGACTTTGAAAAGAGAGTCAAAGAGTGCTTGAAATTGCTCGGGAGGGAAGCGGATGGGGCCGGCGATGCGCCTTGGCCGGATGTGGAACGGCGACGAGCCGTCCGCCGATCGACTCGGGCGTGGACCGGCCGTGGATTGGGGCGCCAAAGCCCGCTCGATACGCCCGCGAACGCCGCCTCGACAGGGTAGGCGCGCGCGCCCGCTGCTGCTTTCAAGATTCAAGGCCCGGACGCCGCCTGTGGGCTCTATTCGACCCGCCTTGAAACACGGACCAAGGAGTCCGACATGTGTGCGAAGTCAACGGGCGAGTAAACCCGTAAGGCGAAGGGAAGCCGATTGGGATCTCTCGAGGTGCACCGCCGACCGACCTTGATCTTCCGAGAAGGGTTCGAGTGTGAGCATACCGCCGACCCGAAAGATGGTGAACTATGCCTCGAAGCGGGCGGCCAGAGGAAACTTCGTGGAGGCCCGCAGCCGATACCGACGCAAATCGCTCGTCTGACTTGGGTATAGGGGCGAAAGACTAATCGAACCGCCTAGTAGCCGGTTCCCTCCGGTTTCTTAGATAGCCGGAGCTCGCGGCGAAGTTCTATCGGTAAAGCCAATGATTAGAGGCCTCTGGGCGCAACGCCTCGACCTATTCTCAAACTTTAAATAGGTAGGACGGCGCGGCCGCTTTGTTGAGCCGCGCCACTAATCAAGAGCTCCAAGTGGGCCATTTTTGGTAAGCGTAATCGGGCGATGCGGATGAACCTGAAGCCGGGTTACGGTGCCAAATCAAGGCTAACCTAGATCCCACAAAGGGTGTTGGTCGATTAAGACAAAGCAGGACGGTGGGTCATGGAAGTCGAACCGCTAAGGAGTGTGTAACAACTCACCGCCGAATCAACTAGCCCCGAAAATGGATGGCGCTTAAGCCGCCGACCTACACTCCGGCCGTCGGGCAAGTGCCAGGCCCCGATGAGTAGGAGGGCGCGCGGTCGCCGCAAAACCTCGGGCGTGAGCCCGGCGAGCGCCGCCGGTGCAGATTCGTGGTAGTAGCAAATATTCAAATGAGAACTTTGAAGGTCAAGAGGGAAAGGTTCCATGTGAACGGCACTTGCACATGGGTTAGTCGATCCTAAGGGTCGGGGGAACCCCGACAGATAGCGCTGCGCTGCAGATCCAAAGGGAATCGTTAAAATTTCAACCGGACGTGGCGGTTGACGGCAACGTTAGGAAGTCCGAGACGCCGGGCGGAGCCTCGGAAGAGTTATCTTTCGCTTAACACCGCCCACTCGAAACGGCCACCGGAGGTAGGGTCCAGCGGCCGGAAGAGCACCGCGACGCCGCGTGGTGTCCGTGGCGCCCCGCGCCCTTGAAAACCGGAGGACCGAGTGCCGCCCACGCCCGGCCGCATTCATAACCGCATCGTTCCAAGGTGAACACCGTCGATGGAACAATGTAGGCAAGGGAAGTCGGCAAAATGGATCCGTGAATCTCGGGAAAAGGATTGGCTCGGTGGGCCGGGCTCGGGGTCCCAGCCTCAACCCGCTTACCGTTTACGGATCGCCGAGCCGCACTACGCGGCGAGAGCGGTCGCCGCGGCCGCGGGGACGGATCGAACGGCTCTTCGGGCCTTCCCGGCGCCGAACACCACCAGAATCGGTACGACAAGGGGAATCCGACCGCTTAATTAAAACAAAGCATTGCGATGGTCCCGACGGATGTTTACGCAATGTGATTTCTCGCCAAAGTTGCTCAATGTCAAAGTGAAGAAATTCAACCAAGCGCTGGTAAACGGCGGAGTAACTATGACTCTCTTAAGGTAGCCAAATGCCTCGCCATCTAATTAGTGACGCCGCATGAATGGATTAACGAGATTCCCATCGTCCCCTCGCTTACTATCCAAATAAACCACGCCAAGGGAACGGGCTTGGCGTAATCAATGGGAAAGAAGACCGCTGAGCTTGACTCTAGTCCGACTTTGTGAAATGACTTGAGAGGTGTAGTATAAGTGGGAGCCGAAGGCGAAAGTGAAATACCACTACTTTTAACGTTATTTTACTTATTCCGTGAATCGAAGCGGGCACGCCTCTTGGACCTGCCGCTTCGCACGGGCCGATCCGGCGGAAGACATTGTCGCGGGAGTTTGGTCAGCGGCACATCCGTTAAAAGATAACGCAGTGTCCTAAGATGAGCTCAACGAGAACGTAAATCTCGTGGAAATGTAGCGGTAAAAGCTCGCTTGATTCTCGATTTCCAAGATTTAATACGAACCGTGAAAGCGTGGGCCTAACGATCCTTTAGACCTTCTAATTCGGCCAGAGGTGTCGTAAAAGTTACCACAGTGGATAATCGCTTGTGGCAGCCAAGCCGCTCATAGCGACGCTGCTTTTTGATCCTTCGATGTCCGCTCTTCCTATCATTGTGAAGCGTAATTCACCAAGTGTTGGATTGTTCACCCACCAATAGGGAACGTGAGTCGGGTTTAGACCGCCGTGAGACAAAGTTAGTTTTACCTCACCGATGACAAAGTTGTCGCAATAGTAATTCAACCTAGTACGAGGAACCGCTGATTCACACAATTGGTCATCGCGCTTGGTTGAAAAGCCGCGGGCGCTGGTTACCGTAGGCCGGATTATGATCAACGCCTAAGTCGTAATCCGGCTAGAAGCGACGATACGCCCGCCGTCCGCTTGTCGACTCCGCAGAGGCCTCTGGCCCCCAAGGGCACGTGTCGTTGGCTCGGTCATCGCGGCGGAAGAGTCGCGCTGACCGCCTTGAAGTACAATTTCCATCGAGCGGCGGGTAGAATCCTTTGCAGACGACTTAAATACGCGACGGGGTATTGTAAGCGGCAGAGTGGCCTTGCTGCCACGATCCGCTGAGATTCAGCCCTTTGTCGCTCCGATTCGTCCCTCCCCCTCCGATCCATTCAACTTCAAACTTTTTGAGAAATGAGGTTTATGCGGTGCTTCCTTGGGATACGCCGCTAAGTGTTGATGTCGGAAGAATCGCGTAGAGAAGGGTCGGTCATGTATTTTGTGTTAGGCCAAGGCCCGAGCCCGACGACCCATAGTGACATGTCACAAGTGGAGGTTTTCTTAGGTGTCGACTGCATGACTGACACATAGTGACATGCTATGCCCGGGGCGCTGCGAGATAGGCCGACCGACCTATGCCAACGGGCAGCGACATAGGCCGACGGACGACATAGGCCGACGGGCAGCGACATAGGCCGACGGGCAGCGACATAGGCCGACATAGGCCGACGGGCAGCGACATAGGCCGACGGACCTATGCCAACGGGCAGCGACATAGGCCGACATAGGCCGACATAGGCCAACATAGGCCGACGGACGACATAGGCCGACATAGGCCGACGGGCAGCGACATAGGCCGACGGACCTATGCCAACGGGCAGCGACATAGGCCGACATAGGCCGACATAGGCCAACATAGGCCGACGGACGACATAGGCCGACGGGCAGCGACATAGGCCGACGGGCAGCGACATAGGCCGACATAGGCCGACGGGGAGCGACATAGGCCGACGGACCTATGCCAACGGGCAGCGACATAGGCCGACATAGGCCGACATAGGCCGACGGACGACATAGGCCGACATAGGCCGACGGACGACATAGGCCGACATAGGCCGACGGACGACATAGGCCGACATAGGCCGACGGACGACATAGGCCGACGGACGACATAGGCCGACATAGGCCGACGGACGACATAGGCCGACGGACCTATGCCAACGGGCAGCGACATAGGCCGACATAGGCCAACATAGGCCGACATAGGCCGACATAGGCCGGCATAGGCCGACGGACCTATGCCAACGGGCAGCGACATAGGCCGACATAGGCCGACGGACGACATAGGCCGACGGGCAGCGACATAGGCCGACATAGGCCGACGGACGACATAGGCCGACGGGCAGCGACATAGGCCGACGGACCTATGCCAACGGGCAGCGACATAGGCCGACATAGGCCGACGGACGACATAGGCCGACGGACGACATAGGCCGACGGACCTATGCCAACGGGCAAATGACTAGGCCCATTACAGGCCGACATAGGCCGACTGACCCACATAGGCTCATTACAGGCCATTACAGGCCGCTGACATTAGGCCTATTACAGGCCGACCTGACGACATAGGCCCATTGACTAGGCCGACTGACCCACACGCCGACTTAGGTCGACTGACGACATAGGCCTCCACATAGGCCGACATACAGGCCGACTGACGACATAGGCCGACATAGGCCGACCTGACGACATAGGCCTACATACAGGGCACATTACAGGCCGACATACAGGCCGACTGACGACATAGGCTCATTACAGGCCGACATAGGCCGACATACAGGCCCACATAGGCCGACCTGACGACATAGGGCCGACATAGGCCGACTTGACGATAGGCCTATTATAGGCCGACGGACCTATGCCAACGGGCAGCGACATAGGCCGACATAGGCCGACGGACGACATAGGCCGACGGACGACATAGGCCGACATAGGCCGACGGACGACATAGGCCGACATAGGCCGACGGACGACATAGGCCGACATAGGCCGACGGACGACATAGGCCGACATAGGCCGACGGACCTATGCCAACGGGCAGCGACATAGGCCGACATAGGCCGACATAGGCCGACATAGGCCGACTAGGCCGACATAGGCCGACGGACGACATAGGCCGACATAGGCCGACGGACGACATAGGCCGACGGGCAGCGACATAGGCCGACGGACCTATGCCAACGGGCAGCGACATAGGCCGACATAGGCCGACGGACGACATAGGCCGACGGACGACATAGGCCGACGGACCTATGCCAACGGGCAGCGACATAGGCCGACATAGGCCGACATAGGCCGACATAGGCCGACATAGGCCGACGGGCAGCGACATAGGCCGACGGACCTATGCCAACGGGCAGCGACATAGGCCGACATAGGCCGACATAGGCCAACATAGGCCGACGGACGACATAGGCCGACGGGCAGCGACATAGGCCGACGGGCAGCGACATAGGCCGACATAGGCCGACGGGGAGCGACATAGGCCGACGGACCTATGCCAACGGGCAGCGACATAGGCCGACATAGGCCGACATAGGCCGACGGACGACATAGGCCGACATAGGCCGACGGACGACATAGGCCGACATAGGCCGACATAGGCCGACGGACGACATAGGCCGACATAGGCCGACGGACGACATAGGCCGACATAGGCCGACGGACCTATGCCAACGGGCAGCGACATAGGCCGACATAGGCCGACATAGGCCGACATAGGCCGACGGACGACACATAGGCCGACCTGACCCACATAGGCCCATAGGCGACACAGGCCGACCTGACGACATAGGCCGACCTGACGACATAGGCCGACTGGACGACATAGGCCGACTGACCACATAGGCCGACTGACCACATAGGCCGACGACATTACAGGCCGACCTGACGACATAGGCTCCATTACAGGTCGACCTGACCACATAGGCCCACATAGGCCGACGGACGCCATAGGCCCACATAGGCCGACCTGACGACGACATAGGTCGACATAGGCCGACTGACCCATGCCAATCCGGCAATGACATAGGCCGACATACAGGCCCACATAGGCCGACTGACGACATAGGCCGACATAGGCCGACCTGACCACATAGGCCTATACAGGCCGACCTGACCACATAGGCGACATTACAGGCCGACTGACCCATGCCAATCCGGGCAAATGACATAGGCCGACATAGGCCGACATAGGCCGACGGACGACATAGGCCGACATAGGCCGACGGACGACATAGGCCGACATAGGCCGACGGACGACATAGGCCCACATAGGCCGACGGACGACATAGGCCGACATAGGCCGACGGACCTATGCCAACGGGCAGCGACATAGGCCGACATAGGCCGACATAGGCCGACATAGGCCGACATAGGCCGACGGACGACATAGGCCGACATAGGCCGACGGACGACATAGGCCGACATAGGCCGACGGACGACATAGGCCGACATAGGCCGACGGACCTATGCCAACGGGCAGCGACATAGGCCGACATAGGCCGACGGACGACATAGGCCGACATAGGCCGACGGACGACATAGGCCGACATAGGCCGACGGACCTATGCCAACGGGCAGCGACATAGGCCGACATAGGCCGACATAGGCCGACGGACGACATAGGCCGACATAGGCCGACGGACGACATAGGCCGACATAGGCCGACGGACGACATAGGCCGACATAGGCCGACGGACGACATAGGCCGACATAGGCCGACGGACCTATGCCAACGGGCAGCGACATAGGCCGACATAGGCCGACGGACGACATAGGCCGACATAGGCCGACGGACGACATAGGCCGACATAGGCCGACGGACGACATAGGCCGACATAGGCCGACGGACGACATAGGCCGACATAGGCCGACGGACCTATGCCAACGGGCAGCGACATAGGCCGACATAGGCCGACATAGGCCGACATAGGCCGACATAGGCCGACATAGGCCGGCATAGGCCGACGGACCTATGCCAACGGGCAGCGACATAGGCCGACATAGGCCGACATAGGCCGACGGACGACATAGGCCGACGGGCAGCGACATAGGCCGACGGACCTATGCCAACGGGCAGCGACATAGGCCGACATAGGCCGACGTAGGCCGACATAGGCCGAAGGACCTATGCCAACGGGCAGCGACATAGGCCGACATAGGCCGACATAGGCCGACGGACGACATAGGCCGACATAGGCCGACGGACGACATAGGCCGACGGACCTATGCCAACGGGCAGCGACATAGGCCGACATAGGCCGACGTAGGCCGACATAGGCCGAAGGACCTATGCCAACGGGCAGCGACATAGGCCGACTAGGCCGACATAGGCCGACATAGGCCGACGGACGACATAGGCCGACATAGGCCGACGGACGACATAGGCCGACGGACCTATGCCAACGGGCAGCGACATAGGACGACATAGGCCGACATAGGCCGACATAGGCCGACGGACGACATAGGCCGACATAGGCCGACGGACGACATAGGCCGACATAGGCCGACGGACGACATAGGCCGACATAGGCCGACGGACCTATGCCAACGGGCAGCGACATAGGCCGACATAGGCCGACATAGGCCGACGGACGACATAGGCCGACATAGGCCGACGGACGACATAGGCCGACATAGGCCGACGGACGACATAGGCCGACATAGGCCGACGGACGACATAGGCCGACATAGGCCGACGGACGACATAGGCCGACATAGGCCGACGGACGACATAGGCCGACATAGGCCGACGGACGACATAGGCCGACGGACCTATGCCAACGGGCAGCGACATAGGCCGACATAGGCCGACATAGGCCGACGGACGACATAGGCCGACATAGGCCGACGGACGACATAGGCCGACATAGGCCGACATAGGCCGACGGACGACATAGGCCGACATAGGCCGACGGAC
The DNA here is from genome assembly GCA_029783415.1 of Anisodus acutangulus. Taxonomy (NCBI): domain Eukaryota; kingdom Viridiplantae; phylum Streptophyta; class Magnoliopsida; order Solanales; family Solanaceae; genus Anisodus; species Anisodus acutangulus. The sequence continues at coordinate 4,091 of JAJAGQ010000025.1, read as the reverse complement.
GACATAGGCCGACATAGGCCGACGGACCTATGCCAACGGGCAGCGACATAGGCCGACATAGGCCAACATAGGCCGACATAGGCCGACATAGGCCGGCATAGGCCGACGGACCTATGCCAACGGGCAGCGACATAGGCCGACATAGGCCGACATAGGCCGACGGACGACATAGGCCGACGGGCAGCGACATAGGCCGACGGACCTATGCCAACGGGCAGCGACATAGGCCGACATAGGCCGACGGACGACATAGGCCGACGGACGACATAGGCCGACGGACGACATAGGCCGACGGACCTATGCCAACGGGCAGCGACATAGGCCGACATAGGCCGACATAGGCCGACGGACGACATAGGCCGCGACATAGGCCGACATAGGCCGACGGACGACATAGGCCGACATAGGCCGACGGACGACATAGGCCGACATAGGCCGACATAGGCCGACGGACGACATAGGCCGACGGACCTATGCCAACGGGCAGCGACATAGGCCGACATAGGCCGACATAGGCCGACATAGGCCGACATAGGCCGGCATAGGCCGACGGACCTATGCCAACGGGCAGCGACATAGGCCGACATAGGCCGACATAGGCCGACGGACGACATAGGCCGACGGGCAGCGACATAGGCCGACGGACCTATGCCAACGGGCAGCGACATAGGCCGACATAGGCCGAAGGACCTATGCCAACGGGCAGCGACATAGGCCGACATAGGCCGACATAGGCCGACGGACGACATAGGCCGACGGACGACATAGGCCGACGGACCTATGCCAACGGGCATCGACATAGGCCGACATAGGCCGACGTAGGCCGACATAGGCCGAAGGACCTATGCCAACGGGCAGCGACATAGGCCGACATAGGCCGACGGACGACATAGGCCGACATAGGCCGACGGACGACATAGGCCGACATAGGCCGACATAGGCCGACATAGGCCGACGGACGACATAGGCCCACATAGGCCGACGGACGACATAGGCCGACATAGGCCGACGGACCTATGCCAACGGGCAGCGACATAGGCCGACATAGGCCGACATAGGCCGACATAGGCCGACATAGGCCGACGGACGACATAGGCCGACATAGGCCGACGGACGACATAGGCCGACATAGGCCGACGGACCTATGCCAACGGGCAGCGACATAGGCCGACATAGGCCGACATAGGCCGACATAGGCCGACGGACGACATAGGCCGACATAGGCCGACGGACGACATAGGCCGACGTAGGCCGACTGACCCATGCCAATCCGGCAAATGACATAGGCCGACACATAGGCCGACATAGGCCGACGGACGCCATAGGGCCGACATAGTCGACTGACGACACGACATAGGCCGACTGACGACATAGGTCGACATAGGTCGACTGACCCATGCCAATCCGGCAAATGACATAGGCCAACATAGGCGCACATAGGCCGACAGAGGCCGACATAGGGCGAGATAGGTCGACTGACCCATGCCAATCCGGCAAATGACATAGGCCGATTAGGTCGACATAGGCCGACCTGACGACATACAGTCGACGGCAATGACATAGTCCGACGGACCTATGCCAATCCGGCAAATGACATAGGCCGACATAGGCCGACGAACGACATAGGCCGACGGACGACATAGGTCGACGGACATAGGCTCGACCTGACCCATGCCAATCCGGCAAATATTATAGGCCGACATAGGCCGACATAGGCCGACGGACGACATAGGCCGACATAGGCCGACGGACGACATAGGCCGACATAGGCCGACATAGGCCGACGGACGACATAGGCCGACATAGGCCGACGGACGACATACGCCGACTTAGGCTGACGGACGACATAGGCCGACATAGGCCGACATAGGCCGACGGACGACATAGGCCGACATAGGCCGACGGACCTATGCCAACGGGCAGCGACATAGGCCGACATAGGCCAACATAGGCCGACATAGGCCGACATAGGCCGGCATAGGCCGACGGACCTATTTCAACGGGCAGCGACATAGGCCGACATAGGCCGACATAGGCCGACGGACGACATAGGCCGACGGGCAGCGACATAGGCCGACGGACCTATGCCAACGGGCAGCGACATAGGCCGACATAGGCCGACGTAGGCCGACATAGGCCGAAGGACCTATGCCAACGGGCAGCGACATAGGCCGACATAGGCCGACATAGGCCGACGGACGACATAGGCCGACATAGGCCGACATAGGCCGACATAGGCCGACGGACCTATGCCAACCGGCAGCGACATAGGACATAGGCGGACATAGGCCGACATAGTCAAGGACCCATGCCAATCCGGCAATGACATAGGCCCATTGACAGGCCGAAATAGGCCGACTTACGACATAGGCCGACATAGGCCGACCTGACGACATAGGCCGACTGACGACATAGGCCATTACATATCGACTGACCATTACAGGGCCGACACAGGCCGACCTGACGACATAGGCACACATAGGCCGACTGACGACATAGGCGACATAGGCCGACTGACCCATGCCAATCCGGCAAATGACATAGGCCTATTAGTCGACATAGGCCTATTATAGTCGACATAGGCCGACTGGACGACATAGGCCGACATAGTCGACTGACGACATAGGCCGATTATAGGCCGACTGGACGACATAGGCCTATTATAGGCCGACATAGGCCGACATAGGCCGACGGACGACAGGGCCTATTACAGATCTGACCATTACATAGGCCGACATAGGCCGACGGACCCATGCCAAGGGCAAATGATATAGGCCGACATAGGTCGACATAGCCGACTGACGACATAGGCCGACATAGGCCGACGGACGACATAGGCCGACATTACAGGGCCGACTGACGACATAGGCCGACATAGGCCGACTGACGACATAGGCTCATTACAGGCCGACGGACCCATGCCAATCCTGGCAAATGACATAGGCCGACATAGGCCGACATAGGCCGACATAGGCCGACATAGGCCGACGGACGACATAGGCCGACATAGGCCGACGGACGACATAGGCCGACGGGCAGCGACATAGGCCGACGGACCTATGCCAACGGGCAGCGACATAGGCCGACATAGGCCGACGGACGACATAGGCCGACGGACGACATAGGCCGACGGACCTATGCCAACGGGCAGCGACATAGGCCGACATAGGCCGACATAGGCCGACGAACGACATAGGCCGACATAGGCCGACATAGGCCGACGGACGACATAGGCCGACATAGGCCGACATAGGCCGACGGACGACATAGGCCGACATAGGCCGACGGACGACATACGCCGACTTAGGCTGACGGACGACATAGGCCGACATAGGCCGACGGACGAAATAGGCCGACATAGGCCGACGGACCTATGCCAACGGGCAGCGACATAGGCCGACATAGGCCAACATAGGCCGACATAGGCCGACATAGGCCGGCATAGGCCGACGGACCTATGCCAACGGGCAGCGACATAGGCCGACATAGGCCGACATAGGCCGACGGACGACATAGGCCGACGGGCAGCGACATAGGCCGACGGACCTATGCCAACGGGCAGCGACATAGGCCGACATAGGCCGACGTAGGCCGACATAGGCCGACATAGGCCGACATAGGCCGAAGGACCTATGCCAACGGGCAGCGACATAGGCCGACATAGGCCGACATAGGCCGACGGACGACATAGGCCGACGGACGACATAGGCCGACATAGGCCGACATAGGCCGACATAGGCCGACATAGGCCGACGGACGACATAGGCCGACATAGGCCGACGGACCTATGCCAACGGGCAGCGACATAGGCCGACATAGGCCGACATAGGCCGTAGGCCGACATAGGCCGACATAGGCCGACGGACGACATAGGCCGACATAGGCCGACGGACGACATAGGCCGACATAGGCCGACGGACGACATAGGCCGATGGACCTATGCCAACGGGCAGCGACATAGGCCGACATAGGCCGACATAGGCCGACGGACCTATGCCAACGGGCAGCGACATAGGCCTGATCGTGAGGGCCAGGTCGACCTGACGACATAGTGTCGATTATAGGCCGACCTGACCCATGCCAATCCGGCA